>CM039132.1:31407813-31436782 GCA_022036555.1 Microstegium vimineum
AGGAGAGAAGTGCCATACTATTAGATCAAGATGTGCAAGTGTGTGGAAACATGGTAAGTGATCAATACTCCTTTAAATTATCTCTCTTTCCTAACTTATGAAGCTGAGACATAGCTATCTTTATTTTTTTGTGAGCTTTGAAGATTTCTCATCTTTCATTTTTTTATATATATGTGAGCTTTGATGTGCTCAAAAAATCTAAAACTTGGGACTTTGAATGCCCCTGAATTTTTCATAATTTTGCATAGTCTATGTCTCATTTGCTAGCAACAAACTAGAGAGAGATTTTCTACTATAGCATGGAGTATGAACTATGTGGAAATGTAAGGCATGTTTTTGCGTACTTCCAGTGTAGAAGCAGCATGTATATGTGGCGTGTACATGATCTTGATCTTGGGAGCATCATAAGTCTCTCAACAAGGGTCACAAAACTTGACAAAACTCAACACAAAGTAAGCAGCTTATGTAGAAAGCTTATATCATGAAAGATCATCTATGGCTTTGGTAGGACTTATCACTATTGAGGAACAACAAAGTGTTTTGTCATTTTAAGAAATAAAACTCCGATAGTCATTCTTGCTTAGAGCAATATCATAGCAGCTCTTATCTTGTCATATCATGTCTCACAACAACTTAGACTTAGTTACAGCATTTGCAACCCACAAAAGTTTGAGGTTCATGATGAATTCTTTTTAAGCCAAGTAATCCATACTTAGAGAAATATCAAGTTGTAAACTAAGTACTAGAGAGACGTTTATCAGAGCAACTATTCATCATTTCCATAGGAGATATAGATTTTTCATAAAGCATGTGAGAGTGGAGTAGAGAAAGTCTTTTTATTATTTTCATCATATGCAGATTTTTTTAGATGCAAAGCAAAGATAAGCAAGAAATGCATAAATATAAATGTTGAAATTAAAAACTTACCTTAGTGGGGGAGGGAACCTCCCCCAAGATTGTTCTTTACTCAGTGGTGCGGTGGTTGTGGATGGAATTGCCGCCACATGTCCCACTGCCGATGCTGTTCTGCTTGCATAGCTTGGATATCTTCGGCAGTTTGCTGGACGATTCGTGTTGTCTCATCGTGCTCAACACGCAGCTCACCAAAGGTGTTGGTGAGATGATCGAACTATTGCCGCAATTCATGATGCTCCCTTTCTCGTGTGGACGAGAAGGATCCTCATGCTCTTTGCGGACGTGAGGATCGAGGAGGCATGCCGCTTGAAGTGTGCATGGGATCGGAAGATGCATTGTCTTCCTCCTCGTCCATAGTTTCTCGGGAGGAACCACCTTGCTCAAGATGAACAAAGTATAGCCCCTCCTGAGCTCTCCTGTCTGCACCTACAAAACCTCTTTGTCCAATGCCTTGATCTAGATCAAGGGTTAGCTTACGGGTCCTATACAATTGAAGTTGCCTATTTGGAAGAGACACCTCAATTGTATGGCCACTGTAGATCATTTTAAGATTACCATTGGCATCTCTTTTTAGCATTTGAGCAATTGTAAGATATTCTTCTGAGATCATAGATAAAGGAGCAGAGATGTAAACAAAGGGGTATGTGCCATTTAGCAAGTTCATGGATTCAGCAAGACGAGTTCGTTGATCTTGGCCTCCGGGTATTGCTTCTTTGGGCGCGGGGCTCGAACTCTTCTCCTCGGTGGTTGTGTTTTAACCTTTTTGTTAAGTTTATAACCACTGAAAGCACATTTTACCTTATGCCTCGGGAACTGGAAGTGTATCTGGCCCGATCCAACGTAGATGACTGCGTTGGTGGTGTTGAGGAAGGGTCGTCCCAGGATGACGGGGACTTCCACGTTAGCTCCCATGTCGAGGACGATGAAGTCGGTGGGGATGTACTCATCTTGGATGTTTACCAAGATATCCCTCGCGAGTCCCTCGGGAAACCATATGGTTTGATCGGCCATCTGCAGGCGAACACATGTGGGTACCAAAGGTCCTCCTAAGAGATTGTCATATGTTACCTTTGACATGATGTTGACGTTCGATTCGAGATCGCAGAAGGCGGTGTGGAATGTTTGCTGTCCGATTGAGCACTTGATCGTCAGGACGCCTGGATCTTCCTTCTTCATGATGAAGGGACGATCGAGAAGATAGCCCCAATAGGAGAGTAGTGGAGGCTTACCGAACTTTGTTGTGACCATGTTAACATGCTCAATGGAGTCCTATGGTTCCCCAGGGATCTTACCCTGTTCTAAGGATGTCATAGCTACTGCTAACTGAGCGAATTGGGTTTCTAGCATTTTATTAAAGCTTAATTGATTTTTCATAGCAGTTGTAAAGCTATCCATTTTCTCACCAAAGCTTTCTATAACTTTATCAGTAGCAATCATTTTCTTATTTATACCATCATTAATCTTAGATTGCCCTAGGACAAGATATTTTAATGAAGGTTGATTGTTATAAGAATTGTAATTGTTATAATTGCTATTACCTCCATTACCTTGGTAGAAGGGGCGCGAATTCCAGCTTCCTTGTTGTTGGGGTCGATACCCGTTGTTGTTGTTGTTGTTGCTGATAAAGTTCACGTCCTCTTTTGATGTCTCGGGGCAATTGTTGCCTGAGTGATCATTTCCGCCGCACACCTCACACCATGGGTCAGCTTCAATGGCTTGTGTGACGGCGACGGGGTAGATGGCCTCTCGTTCCCTCTTGGAACCTTACTTTATCTTCTTCATCAAGAGGTCCATCTTGGCAGAGAGCATGTCCACCTCACTGACGGTGTGCATACCTCTCTTCTTTGGCTAGAGACGTTCCTCACCCCAACCTTGGTTGGTTACCATCTTCTCGATGAGTTCCTTGGCACTTCTCACAGTGTGTTGGAGAAATGCCCCTCCAGCGGCAGCATCAAGGTGACTACGGGCCATGCTAGTCAGCCCATGGTAGAACCCTTGAATCAGGAGCCAGTCGTCCATCCCATGATGAGGACAGACATGAACATACTCCTAGAGACGCTCCCATGCTTTTGGAATCGTCTCGTCAGATTGTTGTTGGAAGTTTGAGATCTTTCCACGAAGAGCATTGGTTTTGCCCGTCGGGAAGAACTTCTTGAGGAATGCATTAGCACACCTCTCCCATGTAGTGGCCTCTTCCTTGTGGGCGTAGAACCATTGCTTCACCTTCCCCAATAGCGAGAATGGGAAAAGGCGAAGACGAATGGCGTCGGACGCCACTCCCTTGATAGTGAATGTGCCACATAACTCCATGAAGTGCTGAAGATGAGCATTGTCATCCTCATGGGGCTTTCCGCAAAACAGATTGGCCTGCACCATGTGGATCAAGGCGGGCTTCAGCTCAAAGGTGGCATCCCCGAACTTGACCTCGGGACCCTGAGCTACGTGGGTAGCTGACGGGGCCGAGAAGTCAGAGATTGCCTTCTGGGCCATAGCTTCCTTGAGTGGTGGTGTAGAGCCTCCTTCCTCGAACGGATTCAGGTTCGAGATGAACCTCTGAGGTGGGACTTGACGATGTCTAGACCTCCTCAACAGCTGCTCAGGATCCTCTAGGTAGTTTACCAGCAGTTGGAAACCGCTCATAAACTGTCTGGCTTTACAAGAAGAGAAGACACAGACAGGGGGTAAGCCCCTATGACTAATTGATAACTAAGTTAATGATAAGCTCTGGATTCAATCTAATTAAAATTTTGAGGCTATGCTTTCCCCGGCAACGGCGCCAGAAATGCTTGTTGACACTTCTTAGCATCGCACCACAAATAGAGATAAATCCCTATCCCCGGTACAAGCGCCAGAAATGCTTATGGGTATTTCTTATGACTATTGCATAAATCCGCAAGTGCACAGATTATACCGCTGTAGCACTTCACCTAGGAGTATTTCAAGGTATCGTAATTTATTTTATCCCAAGGGAAAGCTGAGCTAGAAATAATAATTAGAGAGAGATCCTAGAGAGTACCTCAACTTAGTATCGACTAGTATAGGGGGGTAAATGATAAATGTGATAGGAAGGGGATTGATGAATGAAAGAGCCTAGGTAAATGATACTTAGAATGGACTAGACAGATTAGCTAGGTGGGAGGACAACGAGAGAGTACAAGGGACTCCTAAGCAATTCACTCTACTTTAATATACTTAGCTAATTAACTAGACTAAACACTATAGTTTGCCTCCTCAATACAAGTATGCTAGGCGAGGGGATAGATCAATAGGAGGACAAAACTCCTACCGGACCGCGCCCTCTTGTTGTCTTGAAGCCCTACCTTTTAATAACTTATCTGACACGCGTGGTGGAATACTAAGGCTAGACAGAGCTGTCACCTTCTACTAGAATCCACGAACAATCCACGCAATAAGCGGTAATCAAGGATAAGCTAATATATAAGCACCACGCTTACACACAACTTATTATTTTGACTACGATCAATAATCAAAGCACCCTATGACACGCAATGATCGCATACAGGAAAGGTCACAAGGATCACAGACTATAAATGTAAAGGCTATTAAAGAGCAAAAGCATATAACAATACTATATCTCGTATAGTAATGCTCAAAGTAAATACTAAGTAAAGTAAAGGGAAAGGATAATATATTGATAAAGATAAAGTCTTACAAAGAAGAAAAGATACAAGAGCTATACCAGACTTCCCAGAAGACAACTCCGGAAATCCCGAGCAAGCTCGACTCAACTCTAACTCCCACTCTAGACTAACTACTAGAACAATTCTAAGGAATGGAGCTTGTAGGCTTCTTCACCATGTCTAGAGAGGGGGAGTGACCCTCTATTTATAGTGGGAGGTGGAGTAGGGCTACTCCATCGCCACATCAGCGATCCAGGGCCTCCCATCCTCCACCATTGTATCAAACTGCCTTTGCAACCGTCATTGGATGAATGGTGGTGATCCAACACGTGGGGAAGGAGTATGGTGGTTGGGAGGAGCCAACCGACCTAGGGGGTGGTCGGCCGACCCCCCCTATGGCCAGTGGGCACCCCTCTACCCTCCAGGGTGTGGCCCCACTCGTCGGGGACTGCTTGAAGGCCAGGTGGGCCCTTTAGATGGTCGGCCGACCCCCCCTGGGGGTCACTGGCCCACCTCCTGCTCCCTGGTGCTGGTCCCACCTGTCATTGAGGTTATTTGCTGGTTCTGAGGTGGTTGTCACGTTTATCTCCTTTGTGTGGGCCCATGGATCCTTGTGCTTTGCTTGTGAGCCGTTGAGAGACAGCACAGAGTGATCCAATGGATGGATTTCACTCTAGAGTGCCTCTCTTAGATCATGGCCGAGGGGGGGAGCCAGGTAGGCCCATAGGGTGGTCGGCCGACCCCCTATGTGGGCCCCACTGGCTCTCACTTGCTTCATTTCTTCATCCCTGCACTCAAACGCTCATGGACGTGTGGAACTAGTTATTTGATAACCTACTTGTGCCAACAGCGTCCGGAGGCAGCGTCCGGAGTGTTGAGCAGAGCTGTTGGCGCTCGGTCTGTGAAGGGTCCGGACGCGGCTTTTGGTCCGGACCCCCTATGTTGTGCGCGTCCGGAGCACGCGCAGAGGCTGTGTTTGAGGGGCAAAACGGCTAGTTCTTTGGGGGAGCTCTATATAAGTGTTTGGCCGGCCCTTGGGGCATGCTCTTGCACTCTCACTTCACTCCTACACTTGTGCCTGCTTGAGATTGCCCCACCCACTCATCCTCTTGACATAATTGACAATTTCATGATAGATTGAGTGAATCCATGTGCATTGCTCATTGATTGCATACTAGTGGCACTTGGTGATCGTCGTCTTCACAGGAGTTCTCGTTATTCTTGGAGGTTGCCACCTCCTAGACGGCTTGGAGCGAAGAGGATCGTTGAGCGGAGAAAGGTGTTTGTCTTTGACTCCGATCAGTGGATTGTGAGGGGTTCTTGAACCTTCCCCGCTGGAGTTCGCAAAAGGTATCTCTAGTGGATTGCTCGTAGCTTGTGGATCCCTATCTTGTGTTGGTTTTGCGGCACCTGGTGACGGGTTTGGCGTGCGATGCCAATTAGCGCGTGAACCTCCAAGTAGGTGAATCACTACAACAAGGACTAGCTTGTTGGCAAACAAGTGAACCTCGGTAAAAAATATTGTGTCTCATTATCTCTCTACCGAGTATTCTCATTGGCTATCTATTGTTTGATTGGTATTCTCTCCGCGGCGGTATAACCTCTCTAACTCTAACTTTGCACTTACATTCTTACATTCTTGCAAAGTAGAGATTCTAGCTTGGCTTGTGTAGCATAGTCTTGTAGCTCTAGCTCTCTAGCTCTTGTGTGTGACCTAGGCTATCTCTTGCTAGTGACTAGAATTAGTAGGTGGCTTGCCGACCCTTAGAGATAGTGCAAACATGTTTACGCCGTGTGTTATTCTAACAAGTTTGCCTAAGTGTTGTTGTAGAAAATTTTAATAGGCTATTCACCCCCCCCCTCTAGCCATATCTAGACCTTTCACCAGGCATGTATATATGGTTGTTGTAGGAATTCAAGCTCTCGTCATACAGAAACTTATCATGTAAGATTTTCAATTTTCAAAAGGTAAATTCTCCAAAACTTAAAGTATTGCTAGGAGCAAGATAACAGTAGCTCAAACTTTCTCATATCATAACTATCAATTACCTAGACTTAGCTCAAGCATTGGCAACCCACAAGTTTTAGGTTCAGAACAAATCTTATGTCAAAACAATCATATTTAAAACTCAGGAGAATTCAAGGTTGAAAACTAGGTACTTGAAAGGAATTACAACAGAGCTCAATTAATTAGGCAAAGCAACTTGTAAACTCTCTTATTTTTATTTATTACTAAAACTTATCCAAACCTAATATTTAACTAATAATAGTAGATAATAGTTTATAAACCCATAGATAATAGTATATAATGATAACCCATTTTAATAATAGTATATAATACTCCATTTAATAATAATATCATAGTATATAAACCCACGTATATATAATAATTATAAACCCATATATAATAAGCGTATATCCATATATTAATATAAATTCATATTTAATAATAGTTCCCATATAATATTTATAGCGATAATGCCCATAATATAATAAGCGATCATATTTATGATTTTTATAATAATTTAACCCGATAGAAATACTTATCGATATGTATGTAGGCGTTGCTTCCCCAAGCTGGATGTTGACATAATCATTCACATTGACAATTGTAGACGTTCTTCACTCCTTTGAGACTTCAATGATTGATAGTTGATGTAGTGGTACTCTCAAAGTGGATGAAGATATCTATTCATGTCTTGTCTTTTCAAATCCTACAAAACTCAAATAGATAACAAAGCTCGTGAAACAGAATAAGCGTTAGCGGTAAACCATCTATACCTTGTTTATCTAGAGCCAGACAGAATTCAGATATTCAAATATTTTTGGATTTTCCGTTTAATATGCAAATGACTTATGCAATACTTTTTTGTGCCTCCATAATAAATAGTTGGAAGACTTATTCACATGGGGCTTAAAGTTTTTTTATTTTTATGATGCAATGCAATGCAGAAATATAATTTTTCTATCATTAGGATGATCATGCAATGAATTATGCTAATAGGTTGGTGCTAAAAATTTATCTAAGTAAATATGCAATGATGAGGGTGATTATGTAATGGATGATATTAGAAATGAGAGCAGGACAACATCAGAAATGCCTATGAGTGAGTATGCTAGAATGCAACTAACGCAATGCAGAAAGTAAATATGCAGATAACTTACCAAGTTTACCATTCGCCTAAGGTTTGGAGATTCAGGTCCATGGAACCGGACATCTCTTCTAGTTCAAATTTCTCGAGGAGCAATGTTCAATCCTGGTGAGGTCTTGGGTGTTTGCTCATCTTGTGTTGGTGTTGATGCTTCTGATGGTGTCTCTTTCTTACTCCATACCTTATTGGTCTAAGATCTTGCTTCCTAGGGTTCACTGGTCTGAGGTTCCGCTTCTTCTTCACTGTGTAGTACATCCTTTGTTGGTGGTACGGCTTGCTTCTCAGGAGAACTCTTATCTTCATTATTGAATTGAACTTCATATCTTTTTACTTCTCCTGGTTAGTCTACCCATCCATCCTTGGTGGATTGTTTCTTTTGGCATTGAGAGCGACATCTCCTTAACCTGTTCTTCTTGGGTTTCTCATAAGTGGTATAGCTATTAAAGTAGAAACATACCTTTTGTTCATGGAATTAGAAGTGGATCTCTCTTGATTTCATGTAGATGATTGCGCTAGTGGTGTTGAGTAAAGGTCTTCCTGGAATGGGGTGGACATCGTCTTCATCTCCCATATCTAGAACCATGAAGTCGGCAGGAACAAAGTGACATCTGATGTTGACCATGACATCCTTCATTATTCCCTCCAGAAAATGGAATGATTGGTCTGCCAGCTGCAACTGCATGTATGTCTGATATAGGGTTTATTACCGAATAAATGTTGATATGTTACCTCAGTTATTATGTTGACGCTTGATTCAATGTCGCAGAATGTTTTGTAGAATGTACTTTCCTTGATCGTGCAATCAATGGTAGGTACTCCTGGATCATCCAACTTCACGAGGTAAGGTGATGGATGGAGTTGATCATACCCTAAGTCAATAGTGTTGACCATCCTTACTGAGTCTTCTCTTGGTTGTTGAGCTTTACTCTTCCTTCTCCTATTATTGGTGTTCTTCTTCTTTGTAGCAGTGGTCGTGTCCTCATAGATGTACGACTTTTGAGAATGAGCAGGAGCTTCAAGTGTATGCTTCATGAAAGTGAAATTCTCCTTATTCTTGATTGTGAAATAGATCTTGGTGCTTTCAGCGTAGATGATGGCTTTAGTTGTGCTCAAGAATGAGAGTCCTCAGATGATGGGTGACAAAGTCAATTGGTACACACAATTGTCCAACTCGAATGTAGATATCTTCAAGAATTTCCTTGGGGTAGCAAAGTGTCTGATCTGCAAGCTACAAAAAAAAGGTTGTGTACAACAATGGTTCACCATGAATTTTCTCATAAATTACCTTTGGCATAATGTTGACACTTGCTCCAGGGTCACAGACAACTTCAAAGATTTGTTCTCCAATGGAGATCGGGATGACAGGTCTCCCTGGATCTCCTCTCTTGATTCCCTGGATAGTGCGGTGAAGAAGTGTCCTGCATTAAAATATCTACAAGATTCATAGTTTCTAATTCTTTTGGATTCCCTGGAATCTTACCTTTTTTGGTGACAGGAACTGATGCTGCTAATTGTGAGATTTGTGATTCAATCATTTTGTTAAAACTATTTTGACTCTTTATGGCAGAAGTAAAGTTATCCATTCTATTATTAATGGTTTCTAAAATTTTACCATTGTAAGAAATTTTTCTAGACATATTATCAATAACTTTATTTTGATTAGAAATCATTTCTCTCAAGGGTGGTATGTTGAAATTATTACCTTGGGAGTTACCTGAGTAGTTACCTGGGTAATTGGGCCTTTGTTGCTGATTCCATCCTTGATTTTGTTGAGGATGATAATTGGTGTTGTTGTTGTTGTTGTTGTTGTTGTTGTTGTTGTTGTTGTTGTTGTTGTTGTTGTTGTTGTGTGTTGTTGTTGTTGTTGATGTAGTTCACATCCTCTTGGATCTCGGGGCACTTACTCCCTGTGTGACCAATGCCTCCACACTCTTCACATGTCATACGAGAATCATGGATGTGCATGATTTGATTCTTCTTGTTTCCTCGTTCATCAAGCTTTTTCATGACTAGGTCGATCTTAGCAGACAACATGTCTACTTCTTTGACGTGATGCATTCATCCTCCTCTCTTGCATGGTTTAGAGCGTTCTTTGTTCCATCTCTAGTTGGAAGCCATCTTCTCCACAAGAGTGGTTGCATCATGAATAGTGAGTGATAAGAACGATCCTCCAGCAGTTGCATCCATGTTCTCACGGGTACTAGTGGTGAGCCCATGATAGAATGTTTACATGAGTAGCCAATTCTCCATCCCATGGTGAGGGCATTCTGATATGTAATCTTGGAAGCGCTCCCGTGCCTCTGGGACAGATTCATCAAGCTGCTGCTTAAAGCTTGAAATTTTTGCACGTAGGGCATTCATCTTGACCACTGATAAGAATTTTGCTAGGAAGGCTATAGAGCAATTTTCCCACAAAATTTCACATAAAATGTAGTCATATGAACACCAAACTAATAATTAGGCTTATAACTAACAAGTTTCATGAGTTTTGGTAATTGTTCATTCGCAAGAGGACCTGTAGGGATAACATAGAAAATGAGCATAAAGTATACAAGAAACAAGACAACACAAACACCCAACACGAGCCAAGAGGGTGCCCATACATTCCTTGAGGACCACACAACAAAGCCTAGGCTAGAACAACACCTCTATGTTGTGCAAGGTAGTGCTTTAAAAAGACTAGGAGGGTGGTGTGGGTGATTCCCCCAAATATTTCCCTCAGAACTGCCCTCAACTTGCTAAAAAGGAGGAGGGAGACCCCCCCCCTCACTCATAACAACACACAAAAGAAGACACAATACCCCAAGGGGAAGAATAAGAGCATCATCGAAAGCATTTAGGCCCCATGGTTTAGGTGATTAATGACAATGCAAGATTACTATGACTAATGTGTGTTTTGCAGAGGCAAACTTAGTAAGTTAGGTCGTATGTAATGGAAGATGAATGGGCTTAATGGTATTCATGCTGACCTGAGTCCAGAGCAAAACAGAGAGCTCTAGAGTGTGGAAAAAGGCTCTGGCTAGTCCAGTGCTGACCTCTAGACCATTGGTCAGCGTCCGAAGGTACTGAGAATAGTAAGGATACTATTGTGTCTGTCAGGGTCCAGACCATGGCTATGTAGTATGGAGCCCCATAACTAGTCTAGTCTGGAGGTTCACAGACACAATATGAGGTGTATAACGGCTAGTTGGTCGGTTGGGGGCTATATATAGTTGACCAACTCATCCATTCTAGCTCTCTTGGCCATTTGATCAGCTGAAGGAACCTTGTGAGAGAGCTTGAGAGTCCAAGATCCTAGTGAGGGATTGAGTTGAGAGATTCCAACCCTTAGAACCCCATTAGTGAGATTGGGAATGACAAATGTGCATCCATCCACCTTCATATGGGTCAAGTAAAGGTCTTGTGCTTGTTACTCTTGGTGATCGTCAGCATCTATATGGCTTGGTGGCAATCGGAGGCATGGTGATCATCCAGAGCATGTGGATGACCCTCCTCCAACTCTTGTGATTGGTTGTGGGTGATTCATCGAGCCGGAGCGGCGAAAATCATCCCGCTGAACGCACTTGGTCCTTGCACGGATCAAGGGGGAATGTTACCCTTGAGCAGGTGCTCCAATGAGGACTAGGGTGGAGTTTTGACTCCTCGATACCTCGTCAAAACATAGTCGTGTCAACATCCTGCTTCCTCCTTCCTATTTGCTTATTGCATACTTTCAAGCATTACTTTCTGCATTACTTTCTTGTTGCTTGAGTAGAATTGCATAGGGTTTAAGTTCTTTCCTTGAATTGCTACTGGCTTTCAAGCTAGGACACACTTTGTAGGCACTAGTCGGTAATTGGCATTTGCTTAGGATTTAATTTTTTCTTTAGAAATTTAAATAAGCCCAATTCACCCCCTCTTGGGCATCTTGATCCTTTGAACCACTACTGGCCTAGGACCTAGCTAGCTAGAGCTTAGTGATAGGGAGAGATGTGAGATAGAGTTTGGGGAAGTGCTAGAGTTGTCGGTAGCATACCCAAGCTTGTACCATGATAAGGCTGTGTTTGGATTCAAGTATTTTCAAAGGAAAACTATAGGAATCAAGAAACAAAGGAAAGGAAACCAAAAGTGCGCTTGGAACAAAGGAATTAAAGTTTCCTTTCCTTTGGATTCCTGTAGCTAGATGTCGATTTCATAGGAAAAAAGAATCCACTCCAACCTCTTGTTTTCTTTTCCTTTTGTGATTTCTCGAGAAAATGACTGATTATAAGTGGTGGCTCACCAGAGAAGCGAGACCACTGGCCTCGTCACCTGCCACCACTGGGCGCCACCCTGCTCGCAGCAGTCATGCCACCCACCCTCAGCTCTCTCTGACGGATGCTGCTATTCCAGTGAGGAAGAGAAACGATACTAATTGAGTGAAAGAATGAGTAAGAAATGCTGGCATGTGGGCCCTCTTCCAGGTTTTAATTGATACATGTATCAGCTTTGTAAAATAAAAAAATATGTGTTGTTAATTTAATATAAAGCATGGTGTTTGTAGCTAATTCTAAAATTCCTATGCTAGTCATATTCCTGCATTCCAAACATATATTTCTGTAAAATTCCTATGTTTTTCAATCCTCTGTTTTACACCTTCATTCCTTTCCTATTCCTTCGTTTCCTTCATTCCAAGCAGGCCCTAAACACATGATTTGTACCTCGATAGATACATTCACTAAGTAAGTGTTCATGACTCTTATGGTAGTAAGTCTTTTGATTAGTTAATCTTTACTCTTATTCACTTGTGGGTTCGTTGTCCGTTCTCGTAGCTGATACTCTAGTAGACGGCTACTGATAGAGAAGGATAACCCTATATAATGCTAGAGTAGTAGTCTATAGATGGATAAAACTATACTTGGAGGGTGGTGTCTAGGCTAGAGGCTACCTTCTTTTGCCTCGTTCCCCACGGTTGAGAGGTAGCTCCATGTGGTGAGAGCCCTAGCCATCCCTTCTAACCCCCCACGTTCAGGTTTGATGAAGAGTTAAAGGTTGAGAACACTTGCTAGACTAGGTGTGATCTAGAGGCCGAAGTAAGCTAGTAGAAGTGGAGTGTTGACGGTGGATAACATCAACATTTAGTACTACTATAAACATGAGAAGGGGCACGTAGACCACCACAATTAGTGCAGGTAGAAAAAAAAGTAGAGAAGGACAACACAGAAGAAGTTCTACCATAAGATTTGCCACAAGAATTACACCAAGATTTCCATAACACAACTCTCCTACCATTTCCACACAGAAATACAAAGGTCAAAACAGATGAACAATTTGGTAAGTTTGTAGAAATAATTCATAAATTATATATATCAACATTCTGTTGCTAGATGCCATGTAGGTACCTACATACGCGAAGTATCTATGAGACGTCCTCGACAACAAAAGACCACCGCCTTCTACTGAAGTCGTCAAGTTAACAGAGTAGTGTAGTGTGGCAATTTTGAATTCTTCTCCTATCAAGAAGGATCCAAGGTGTTCCCACTATTAATTGCTTGATCGGAAATCAGAATTTCGAGAATGCTTTATGTGATCTTGGAGCAAGTGTAAGCGTCATGCACAAAAAGATTTTCGACAAACTCAACTACTCTACGCTCACACCCACGTCAATGTGTCTCCAACTAGCTGACCAATCGGTAGCTGTCACAGTCCGCCTGATGCGCTCCCTAGATCGACCTGCACCCCCATGCTTGGTGTTAGGCTATTCTAGATCCTTTAGATCCAATCTAGCAGGCATCAGCCATCACCACTTGCAATCGGCAACGGCATCTGGCGGGGAACTGGCGAGCTGAGGTGTTCCGTGGCTGTGCCTGCGTAGGTTCTCGACAACAGAGGCCAGATGCTGGGGCCTGGGGCGCTAGGGTGCCGGCCATGGTCAACAGGCAATGGCAGAGGTAGGCTGCGGCATGAGATGTGGGCTGAGCAAGGGGCAGCGTGCAGGTGGCAAAGCGTATGTGCGGCATGCTGGGAGTAGTAGGCAATGCAAAATAACGGATGACACTCATCCAATTCTCACTCTTACAATGACGCTTACATTTCTAGAGGGTGTTTAGTTCCTAATTTCACCCAAAATATTTTAAATTTTGGCTCATCATTTTGTAAAATGAAACTAAACACCACCCACAATTTTTGGTAAAAAATGTTCGTCATTCTTTATTTTGGATTTTAAACTTAAGAGGCCAAAATAAACCCAAAAGTGGTGCAGCCATCACCCACCCCCATGAAAAATTTGGTATTTTAGATAAAACTAAACACACTCATAAAAAACATGGCATTTCGTATTTTATCAGTCCAAAGTAGTTTATATTATATATTTTGTATTTCATGGAGAACTAAACTGTAACACCCTAAATTTATGCATTTTTCAAAATAGATTAAAAGCAACCTAAATGCATTTTTGTGTGGGCATTATAACCTAGGAAAATAATTATATTTCATGAAATAAAAATGATCATCACACTAGAAACAGTGTTGTTGTATTCATGCTGATGCATATTACTTTGTATTGTTGGAATTTATAAAATTCAAACTTGTATTCAAATGTGTTTTCGAAAATGTATTTGGAAAATTCAGAAAAATAAAAAGAGAAGCCTTCTCTCTTCCTCTCTCTCTCTCTTTCTTGTTTTCTGGCCCGAGGCCATACCCTCCCCAGCCCAGTTCCCTCTCCCTCTCACTCGGTTGGGCCAGACCACCGCAGGCCGGCCCACTTCCCTCGCGCGCGGACGAGCCCAGCTTCCCTCTCTCTCTCTCTCGGTGCTGACATGCGGCCCCCACGCTGACAGACATGGCCTACCTGTCAGCTGCTCCTTCCTCCTCTTTCCTTTCCCTTCTCCCTCTTTCCCTGTTCTCCCGCGCCGAAGCTCTCTCGGTCGATCTCGAATCGGAGCAGGGAAATCTTCCCTTCCCTTCCCTTCCCCGTGACACACCGAACCGCGTGCCGCCCTCCGGTTCCCTTTTCATCCTTTCCCCTCCCTCCTTTCCCTTTCCTTTCTGCTCGCTGCAAGTTTCCCTTCCGCCGAGCACGAAACGGAGAGGATTGATCCGCCCTTCCTTAATTCGCCGCGTCCGGGACTATATAAGGCCATGTAATGCACCCTGCCGCCTCACATCGCCACCCCAGAGCTCCGCAGAACCACCCAGCGCCGCCGCGACCTTGTCCAGCACCGCCGCCGTCGCTCCTCCGCTGCCGAGACTCTCCGCAGCGCTCTGTACCCCTTCGAGCTTCGCGTTGCGGTAAGAGGAGTCCCCCGAACCTGCCGAACCCAGCCTCTGTCTCGCCCGTAGCGCCCGTGTCCGCGACCGCCACCGGCACAGAGCCGCCGCGCCACGTGGACACTCCGCCCCGAGCGCAATCGCTTCAACCAACCCCGCCACCATCTTCGCCGTTCTCCCCTCTCTCTCCCCGTCCCGGTTGCGCAGAGAATGGCGCACTAAATCACCTAATCACGTTGCGCTGCCGCTCTCTGGCAATGGCGCCGCCGTGCCTCTGTTCCCGGCCGCCGTGCGCCACCGTCTCCCCCTCGGATCTAATCCCGACCGTCCATCTTGAATCGGATGGACCACAGCTCTCTGTACCCCTTCGGCTAGCAAGTTTGCAAAAGAGACCCGCCCTTTTCTAAGTCTAAACCCGCAGTCCTAAGGCGTAATCCGAGACTCCGTTTTCTCTTTTGAAAAGCGTACATCCTTTTCAGTTTGATTTAATTCGAAAATAAAAAGAAAACCTTATTTACAGTTTTGCCACTCTATTTTAAATGCTTATAAATTGCTCATTTTAAATCCAAATCGACCCGTTCAACTTGCGTTAGCTCCGTAATTTCATGCTCTATCCAGTAGTATAGATTTCATCTATGTTAATTACTTTTGAAAATCAAAGAAAATTATTTTCGTAATGCTTTAATCTTGCTCTTTTCAAAATCCCGTTTAATTCATATCTTTTCCGTTATAGCTCCGTTTTTCGAGATTCAAGCGTCTTTGTGATTGTAGTGATACGTAGATGTGTTTTATAAACTTTTAATCTTGTTTTATTATGATTGGTGTACTGTTCTAATCAATAGCCTTGTTTGCTTGCATGTATGCCTCTGTATGATTGCATGTGATGTGGTGATCGAGTACAGACGGTGAGCAGTACGTGGGAGACCAAGAGTTTTGCTTTGAGCAGGAGCAGCAGCAGGATCTCTTTGAGCAAGGCAAGTATTATATGGGATCTTCCTTGATGTCCTATTCATGATGTTCTAAATAAAATCATATGCATGTGTCTAATATTATCACCATAGGGTTTACCTAGAATTGATTACCTCTATCCTTGAAATCCTATGGGTTACTTTTGCATATGGGCAGTTATTGCTAGTGCTTCTCTTTAATAAGCATGATCCTTTAATCTTGATTAATGACTACATGAGATGATCAGATAAAACTTGACTATTTAGCAACATGGATTTAGGACCCTATCTGTCAGCCAAAGCTGGGACATACAGTACAACCATGAGGGCTATATGGCTCTGGCTTTAGTTCAGTATTAGGGTCACTCTCTCGCATGCGGCAGTTCACGAAAGTTGCCATTGACGAGCGGTTGCGGAGCGGCTGGAGTGGGGACCGCTGCGTGTGTGTACCATCCCGGGGCTCCTATATACCCCTTGCCCGTGGATCCGTACTGTCTGTGGTATGTCAGCGAACCCCTTTGAAAGACTTCATAGTGTACCATGCCCGCTCACCTCGGTAGTGTTAAGGGAGTCATGATCCCGGGGCATTTGGGCAAACACGACTCATGGGTAAACTGTACAAACTCTGCAGAGTGTTAAAAACTTGTATATCAGCCGTGCTCACGGACACGAGCGGCCCGGAAAACTCACAGAACCCTTTGGTTACTTGTTGTTTACCTTTATGAATCACTTTATCATGGAATTATGTTACTTGTTCATTTGTTTACTTGATCATGCAATTTAATTTGCGGATTTAAGCATAACTTTGATCTACCACTTATAAAGTTTTGTTACAAATTAAAATGCTTACCGCAGTAAACCAGTGTCATACTTTTTGAGCCTCAGGAACCCCATATATACTTGTTGAGTACGAAAGTACTTATGCTTGTCTTCTTTCTTTTCAATATTTGGATAAAAATCCCGGATGGGTACCAGATTACCAGAGTTATGAGGAGTATCTAGAGGACTTCTAGGTTTGGGGTCAACCAGTTGACGTCCATGTGCTATGGAGCTTTGCGAGAGTTATCATATATTTCCGCTGTTTTGTAATAGACATTATTTAAATACTTGTTCGCTATGTAATAAACACTTGTGATGATACAATTTTGATAATTTTTCGGCTTATGTGTGTGACTGATCTCTGGGCACACATAAGATTATTGCATCCCGTTTTGTTTTTAAAACTGGGTGTGACAGATTGGTATCAGAGTCGTGTTGACTGTAGGACGCAAACCTTGATAGAATTGGTTCTTAGGAATGCTCTTTTCATGCTTTTATACCTTGCTACTATTTGTTAAAACTATTACTCATCTCAAAATTATATTATCTTGATTCTAACTTAGTTCTCAACTTTGCTTTTCCTTAGATGGCCCGCAACAAGCAGACTGCTCGCAAGTCCACACGTCCCCCGCCGAAGTACGTGCCAATGGAGCCCCGCGAGGATGAAGAAGAACTCCAAGAAGAGAGCTCTGAGAATAACCATTCCAGGACTCCCTCTGATGAGAACAGCCGCTCCAAGACTCCTTCAGGTGGTTCCAAAGCTGGTGAAGAACGCTTGGGATGGACCAAGCACTTCCACTTCAAGGAGGGAGACGATGAGGACTACTACCATGGCTTGCTGAAGAAGACGTTGGAGAACCACTACTCTGACTGGAAGACCGAGGTGAAGTACATGTGCTATGAGAACAAGCACTTCTAGGACCCCTCCTTCTGGAAGTGTACCCTCTACGTCTGCATCCGGAAGGACGCCACACAGTCGTGGCAAGTGGAGGCCGTCTATGAGCCTAAGATCAGTCGTGCCAACATGATGGAGTGTATGGAGGATGCAGCTCGCATGGCCCTCTTCGATCTTAGTGCTCATCGTCGTAACCGCATGATGGAGGACAAGTACCGGCACCTTCCCTTTGAGACCCGTGAGGGATGGTCCATGTTCGAGGCGAAGGATGGTTATGACGACGTCACCAAGGTGATGATCGACTTTGCTCATGAACTGATGCAGCAGGTCGAGGTGCTGACTGATGAGCTTGGTGGCCAGCGCAAGCTACTCAAGAGAGCCCGTGCAGAGAATGACGAGCTTAGAGGACGCCTGAAGATGCCCAAGTTCCATCAGAAGCTTCCCCCAGTTTTCCTTCCATAGGATAAGTACCACCTTGATGTAATAAAACGCTAGCAGCGAAAGTTGAGTCGAGTCTTGTCGTGTCGTGTGAACTTGGTTTTATTATATAATTTGTTATTATGATTATGAGTGATTTGGAGTTTTGTAATGAGTGCTGGAACATTGTGGGCATGTCCACAAGTTCCTTAGTTAAAAACATATAGGTTTGGTATAAATAAAAATGCTAGCGGGTGGGTTATCCTGTTTTCTACCTTGCTGTTTTTCTGGAGCAGTCAGTAATCTTTCAGTTGTATCTCAAATATGGTTTGTCCAATGATCATGAAATTTATATGGAAACAACTAGACTTCAGTAGCTTTCCAATGCATCTTGAATTACGTCCATACCTGTTCTGGTTTGGGATATATGACAGTTACAAGTTGAGGTTTTTGCACAGTCTGGAACTCAGAAACTGTTTTGTTAAATTGCTGTTTTCACCTAATTTCGCATTAGAATCTGAAAAAGTGAGAATTATGAAAGTTGTATACAATTTCATAAGCTTTCCAACCATGTAAGTTTAACATTTGTTTGATTTTTGGAGCTTGAGATATGACTGTTTTACAGTACCGCTTGTAAGGTTCAGATTTCAGAAAGTTATGCTTAGACATGTGTTTCAGTGAATAATTAATCTAAAGGTCATACTATATGTTTTGGATGACAGATGGCCGCACGAGGTGGTAGAAGAAGAGGCCGTGGTAGGGGTGCACCACCAGTACCACCAGTACCCCCACCGCCACCACCACCAGTACCACCGACCATGGAGCAATTCATGATAGCACAAACCCAGCTGATGCAGACCATGATGCAACACCTCCAGAATCCACCTGTACCACCACCACCTCCACCACCACCTATCTAGCCACGGGACAAGCGTGGAGAATTCATGAAGGGTTGCCCTCCGGTGTTCACTCATGCTTCCGAACCACTGGAGGCAGATGACTGGTTAAGAGCTGTGGAGAAGCAGCTGAACATCGTTCAATGCAATGAGCGTGAGAAGGTGCTCTACGCATCTGGCCAACTGCAGGGTGCAGCTCAGGATTGGTGGGACTCATACATGTATGGACGTCCCAACAACACACCAGAGGTGTCATGGCAGGAGTTCACCGATAGCTTCAGGTCTTACCATATTCCTGAAGGCATAGTGGAGCTTAAGCAGGAGGAATTCTGAGCTCTGCGACAAGGGTCCATGACCGTGGCGGAGTATCGTGACAAATTTGCTCAGTTTTCTCGGTACGCTCCTCATGAGGTTGCTAATGACGCTGACAAACAGCGCCGCTTTCTGAAAGGTCTTTATGACGGTTTGCAGTTGCAACTCATGTCCAATCTCTACCCCAACTTTTAAGCCCTCGTGAATCGCGCTATTGTTATTGATAACAAGCGCAAGGAGATGGAAGCCAAGAAGAGGAGGCTTCAAGGACCAGCATCAGGAAGCAATACCCGCCAGCGTCCCAACCCCTCACAGAACTTCCAGCAAAGGTACCAGGGTCGGAGCAATCAGTGGAACCGTGGTCAGAATCTGCAGCATGGTCAGTTTCCGCAACGTAATCAGTTCCCTCAGCGTGCTCAGAACCAGCAGCAGATTGTACCACAGGCGCCACGTCAGGGGAACGCCAACGCTACACCAATGAAGAACAGTGCTCCCAACACTCCCAACAGGTGTTTCCGTTGCAACAAGGAGGGGCACATGTCTTACAACTGTCCCGACAAGCAGAACCAGCAGACGCCTCAGAACTAGAGCAACCAGCAGAGGGCAAGGCACCAGCCACCACCCAACACTGTAAGGGTGAACCACATGTCGGCAGATACGGCACAGGAGACTCCTGAGGTTATGATGGGTACGTTCAGCATCAACTCTATCCCTGCTACTGTACTTTTTGATTCTGGAGCTTCGCATTCTTTCATTTCTGCCGCTTTTGTTAGAATGCATGATCTTTTGTTGCGCTTCATGAAAACCCCCATAACAGTAAGTTCACCGGGAGGTATTTTGACTGCGAATCAGTATAGTCCTTCGGTTAGTGTGCTTCTAAGGGGGGTAGCCTTTGAGGTTGAACCTATCATGCTAAAGACAGCTGGTATTGATCTCATTTTGGGAATGGACTGGATGATGAAGTACAAGGCAGATATTCAGTGTCATAAGAAGGTTGTTATCTTAACTTCACCTAAAGGGGATAGCATCAGTGTGGAGGTTGTTTTGGAAGCTCCGCCGACAGCTACTGTGAATCAACTGAATGATGATGGTCGTGAATATGAATCAGTTGTTGATGAGTTCTCGGATGTTTTCCCCGATGACTTGTCAGGTATGCCACCCGACCGCGACATTGAATTTCTTATTGAGCTTTTGCCTGGTACTGCACCTATTGCTAAGCGTCCATATAGGATGGGGGTTAATGAGTTAGAAGAACTTAAGAAACAGTTGCAGGAGTTACAAGAAAAGGGTTTCATACGTCCTAGCTCTTCACCTTGGGGAGCTCCGGTGATCTTTGTTGACAAGAAAGATGGTACACAACGGATGTGTGTGGATTATCGTTCGCTTAATGAGGTAACTATCAAGAACAAATACCCTTTACCAAGGATTGATGACTTGTTTGGTCAGTTGAAAGGAGCTTGTGTGTTATCTAAGATCGATCTTCGATCGGGATATCACCAGTTGAAGATCCGTGCCTCTGACATACCTAAGACTGCATTTACTACCAGATATGGGCTATATGAGTACACTGTGATGTCGTTTGGGTTAAACAATGCACCTGCCTACTTTATGTACTTGATGAATAAGGTGTTCATGGAGTTTCTGGACAAGTTTGTGGTAGTGTTCATTGATGACATTTTGGTCCACTCCAAGAATGAGAAAGAACATGCAGAACATCTCAGGTTGGTCTTGCAGAAGCTCAGAGAACATCAGTTGTATGCTAAAAGGAGCAAGTGTGAGTTTTGGTTGAAGGAAGTGTCGTTCTTAGGTCATGTTATATCCAATGGTGGAATAGCAGTGGATCCGAGTAAGGTGGCAGATGTGTTGAATTGGAATCCACCTACCAGTGTGACTGAGATTCGTAGTTTCCTTGGATTGGGTGGTTACTACAGGAGGTTCATTGAAGGTTTCTCCAAGCTTGCTAAAACAATGACGGCTTTGTTAGAGAAGAATGCTAAGTTTGTATGGTCTGAGAAGTGTCAAGCTAACTTTGAAGAATTGAAGAAGCGGTTAACCACAGCGCCAGTGTTGATTTTGCCAGACCTGAACAAGAGCTTCTCCATATATTGTGATGCATCTCGCTTGGGTCTTGGTTGTGTGTTGATGCAAGAAGGCAGAGTTGTTGCTTATGCATCGAGGCAGTTAAGGAAGCACGAGTTGAATTATCCTACACATGACTTGGAGTTAGCAGCTGTGGTACATGCACTGAAAATCTGGAGACACTACTTGGTTGGTCACAAGAGTGATATTTATACGGATCACAAGAGTCTGAAGTACATATTCACCCAGTCAGATCTGAACTTGAGGCAACGCCGTTGGTTGGAATTGATCAAGGACTATGACTTGGAGATCCATTATCACCCTAGAAAGGCGAATGTTGTGGTAGATGCTCTCAGTAGGAAAAGTTATGCCAATGAAATACACCTGGGAATACAGTCCAAAGAGTTGTGTGCTCAGTTAGCGCATCTCAACTTGGGTTTTGTTGTTAACTCTATGGAGTTAGTTTTGGAACCTACCCTGGAACATGAGATACGCAAGGGTCAGTTGGAGGATGAGAAACTGAAAGAGATTGCCGAGAATATCGTGATTGGCAAGGCACCAGGTTTCGGTTTGGATGACAATGGTACCCTTTGGTTTGGTAAGAGGTTATGTGTACTTAGAGTAAAAGAGATCCGTGGGACAATTCTGCGAGAGGCTCATGACTCAGCTTACTCTATACACCCGGGAAGTACTAAGATGTACCTGGATTTGAAGGAGAAGTATTGGTGGTATGGTCTAAAACGAGATGTTGCAGAGTATGTGGCAGTGTGTGATACATGTCAGAGAGTTAAGGCAGAACACCAGAGACCGACAGGATTGTTACAACCGATGAAAATTCCAGAGTGGAAATGGGAAGAAGTTGGTATGGACTTCATAGTGGGTTTGCCTCGCACCCAAAGTGGTTATGACTCGATATGGGTAATTGTGGATCGATTGACAAAAGTTGCTCACTTCTTGCCAGTCAGGACCACCTACACCGGAGCCAAGTTGGCAGAGTTGTACATGGAAAAGATAGTGTGTATGCATGGTGTTCCTAAAAAGATTGTGTCAGATAGGGGTACTCAGTTCACGTCACACTTCTGGCAGATGATTCACAGGTCCCTTGGCACCAAGTTGAACTTCAGTACAACCTATCACCCGCAGACAGATGGTCACACAGAGAGGACCAATCAGATACTAGAGGACATGTTAAGAGCTTGTGCGTTACAGAATGGAACTAATTGGGATAAGAGTTTGCCGTATGCTGAGTTCTCGTATAACAACAGTTACCAGAACAGTCTAAAGATGGCACCGTTTGAGGCTTTATATGGAAGAAAGTGCAGAACCCCTTTATTCTGGAATCAAACGGGAGAAAGTCAAGTGTTTGGACCAGATGTGTTGAAAAGTGCAGAGGAACAGGTACGGTCTATACGGGAAAATTTGAATGTTGCACAGTCTCGACAGAAGAGTTATGCTGACACCCGCAGAAGAGATTTGGCTTTCAAAGTAGGTGACTATGTCTATCTAAAGGTGTCACCTATGAGAAGTGTAAAGAGGTTCAATATGAATGGTAAGCTAGCACCCAGATATGTTGGTCCTTTCAAGATAGTGGAATGACGTGGTGAAGTGGCTTATCAGCTGGAGTTACCTGAGAGTTTAGCAGGGGTACACGATGTCTTTCATGTGTCACAGTTGAAGAAGTGTTTGTGTGTGCCAGAAGAGCAGATACCGTTGGAAGAGTTGGCAGTTAAGGAGGATCTCACCTATGAGGAATACCCGATAAAGATCTTGGAAACGACAGAAAGAGTCACGAGGAGCCGAGTCATTCGTATGTGCAAAGTTCAGTGGAATCGGTATTCAGTGGATGAGGCAACTTGGGAAAGAGAAGAGGATCTGAAATGGACATAACCGCAGTTGTTTGAGTGAGTACCAGCTGAATCTTGGGACGAGATTCCTTTAAGGGGGGTAGATTTGTAACACCCTAAATTTATGCATTTTTGAAAATAGATTAAAAGCAACCTAAATGCATTTTTGTGTGGGCATTATAACCTAGGAAAATAATTATATTTCATGAAATAAAAATGATCATCACACTAGAAACAGTGTTGTTGTATTCATGCTGATGCATATTACTTTGTATTGTTGGAATTTACAAAATTCAAACTTGTATTCAAATGTGTTTTCGAAAATGTATTTGGAAAATTCATAAAAATAAAAAGAGAAGCCTTCTCTCTTCCTCTCTCTCTCTTTCTTGCTTTCTGGCCCGAGGCCATACCCTCCCCCAGCCCAGTTCCCTCTCCCTCTCAATCGGTTGGGCTAGACCACCGCAGGCCGGCCCACTTCCCTCGCGCGCGGATGAGCCCAGCTTCCCTCTCTCTCTCTCTCTCTCTCTCTCTCTCTCGGTGCTGACATGCGGCCCCCACGCTGACAGACATGGCCTACCTGTCAGCTGCTCCTTCCTCCTCTTTCCTTTCCCTTCTCCCTCTTTCCCTGTTCTCCCGCGCCGAAGCTCTCTCGGTCGATCTCGAATCGGAGCAGGGAAATCTTCCCTTCCCTTCCCTTCCCCGCGACACACCGAACCGCGTGCCACCCTCCGGTTCCCTTTTCTTCCTTTCCCCTCCCTCCTTTCCCTTTCCTTTCTACTCGCCGCAAGTTTCCCTTCCGCCGAGCACGAAACGGAGAGGATTGATCCGCCCTTCCTTAATTCGTCGCGTCCGGGGCTATATAAGGCCATGTAATGCACCCTACCGCCTCACATCGCCACCCCGGAGCTCCGCAGAACCACCCAGCGCCGCCGCGACCTTGCCCAGCACCGCCGCCGTCGCTCCTCCGCTGTCGAGACTCTCCGCAGCGCTCTGTACCCCTTCGAGCTTCGCGTTGCGGTAAGAGGAGTCCCCCGAACCTGCCGAACCCCTCTACTACCTCTATCTCGCGTGTAGCGCCCGTGTCCGCGACCGCCGTCGGCACAGAGCCGCCGCGCCGCGTGGACACTCCGCCCTCGAGCGCAATCGCTTCAACCAACCCCGCCACCATCTTCGCCGTTCTCCCCTCTCTCTCCCCGTCCCGGTTGCGCAGAGAATGGCGCACTAAATCACCTAATCACGTTGCGCCGCCGCTCTCCGGCAATGGCACCGCCGTGCCTCTGTTCCCGGCCGCCGTGCGCCACCGTCTCCCCCTCGGATCTAATCCCGACCGTCCATCTTGAATCGGATGGACCACAGCTCTCTGTACCCCTTCGGCTGGCAAGTTTGCAAAAGAGACCTCGCCCTTTTCTAAGTCTAAACCCGCAGTCCTAAGGCGTAATCCGAGACTCTGTTTTCTCTTTTGAAAAGCGTACTTCCTTTTCAGTTTGATTTAATTCGAAAATAAAAAGAAAACCTTATTTACAGTTTTGCCACTCTATTTTAAATGCTTATAAATTGCTCATTTTAAATCCAAATCGACCCGTTCAACTTGCGTTAGCTCCGTAATTTCATGCTCTATCCAGTAGTATAGATTTCATCTATGTGAATTACTTTTGAAAATCAAAGAAAATTATTTCCGTAATGCTTTAATCTTGCTCTTTTCAAAATCCCGTTTAATTCATATCTTTTCCATTATAGCTCCGTTTTTCGTGATTCAAGCGTCTTTGTGATCGTAGTGATACGTAGATGTGTTTTATAAACTTTTAATCTTGTTTTATTGTGATTGGTGTACTGTTCTAATCAATAGCCTTGTTTGCTTGCATGTATGCCTCTGTATGATTGCATGTGATGTGGTGATCGAGTACAGACGGTGAGCAGTACGTGGGAGACCAAGAGTTTTGCTTTGAGCAGGAGCAGCAGCAGGATCTCTTTGAGCAAGGCAAGTATTATATGGGATCTTCCTTGATGTCTTATTCATGATGTTCTAAATAAAATTATATGCATGTGTCTAATATTATCACCATAGGGTTTACCTAGAATTGATTACCTCTATCCTTGAAATCCTATGGGTTACTTTTGCATATGGATAGTTATTGCTAGTGCTTCTCTTTAATAAGCATGATCCTTTAATCTTGATTAATGACTACATGAGATGATAAGATAAAACTTGACTTTTTAGCAACATAGATTTAGGACCCTATCTGTCAGCCAAAGCTGGGACATACAGTACAACCATGAGGGCTATATGGCTCTGGCTTTAGTTCAGTATTAGGGTCACTCTCTCGCATGTGGCAGCTCACGAAAGTTGCCATTGACGAGCGGTTGCGGAGCGGCTGGAGTGGGGATCGCTGCGTGTGTGTACCATCCCGGGGCTCCTATATACCCTTGTCCGTGGATCCGTACTGTCTGTGGTTTGTCAGCGAACCCCTTTGAAAGACTTCATAGTGTACCCTGCCCGCTCACCTCGGTAGTGTTAAGGGAGTCATGATCCCGGGGCATTTGGGCAAACACGACTCATCGGTAAAGTGTACAAACTCTGCAGAGTGTTAAAAACTGGTATATCAGCCGTGCTCACGGACACGAGCGGCCCGGAAAACTCACAGAACCCTTTGGTTACTTGTTGTTTACCTTTATGAATCACTTTATCATGGAATTATGTTACTTGTTCATTTGTTTACTTGATCATGCAATTTAATTTGGGGATTTAAGTATAACTTTGATCTACCACTTATAAAGTTTTATTACAAATTAAAATGCTTACCGCAGTAAACCAGTGTCATACTTTTTGAGCCTCATGAACCCCATATATACTTGTTGAGTACGAAAGTACTTATGCTTGTCTTCTTTCTTTTCAATATTTGGATAAAAATCTCGGATGGGTACCAGATTACCAGAGTTATGAGGAGTATCTAGAGGACTTCTAGGTTTGGGGTCAACCAGTTGACGTCCCTGTGCTATGGAGCTTCGCGAGAGTTATCATATATTTCCGCTGTTTTGTAATAGACATTATTTAAATACTTGTTCGCTATGTAATAAACACTTGTGATGATACAATTTTGATAATTTGTCGGCTTATGTGTGTGACTGATCTCTGGGTACACATAAGATTATTGCATCCCGTTTTGTCTTTAAAACTGGGTGTGACATAAACACACCTTTACCATTTTTGTTTCGATCAACTTTTATTTTTACCATATTTGCTTATGTGGCATGCCAAGGCGACGCGACACCCTGGCACACGGTCAGTATGGGTAAGCAAAATGTCCTCTCTGCCCTGACCCTTTCTTCACCGTCTTCTCGACGCGCTGTAGTGGAATGCCGATGGCTATGCGCAGCTGTTGCTGGCGCGCAGTATTTCTCACGTTCAGACGCGTCGCCTTCTGTTCCGCGCCCATTTGCTTGGCTTCCGCGGGCAGGTCTCGTGACTCGTGAGGTCGCACGGCAAACGTAGAGTCCGTGCAGCCGGCCGGAGGCAGCTGAGACCGCACGGGGCTCGCAAGGTCAGGTTCAGCTGGGCCTGGCCGCCAGCTGCTGTCCACTGTGCTAGCGATTTCCAGAAGACTGCTCTTTTCAGATGTACTACATATGCTGCACAAACATTCGTACTGTTAGAGCGCTGACGAATGGAGTACTACAGTACTATACGTATCGAGTTCACTTCCGTCATTACTCCAATTTCTCAAGAACATGCGAAGCACGAGTCCAAAGCCCACGACAACTCAGGATGCATCCAAACTGATCGATCAAGAACGACAGTTCAAGGGTACAATTAGCATGTACTATGTAATTAATGTAGTTAAGTATGCATGTGTTAGTCGTACGCACGACAGATCCTGCATAATCTAGGAAATTTAAAAAGTACTCCTACTTTATTATGAAAATACATTCCTTACTTAATCAAATGATGTTTATTGGATATATAAATTATTTATACTCCTACTTTTTAATATATAATTAATCAAAATTGACTTACTAAATCATGATATTGTATTGTCCCAAAACAAATTATGATATTGTTCCAAAATTATATTCTTTTAGAGACGCATGTAGTAAATTTTAGTTGGATGCTAGCTTAAAACATTGTATAAGCTTGTACGGTAAGGCGCTTCTTTTTTTTTCTCCCTCTATCTTTAGTGAAAGTGAAGTAATATATGTTCTACTAATCTTTCTTTCGGATGTACTTCTACTACCCCTTGATTAGAATCAGATCGCATGCACTGGACTCTGGAACCTGCGCCGGCTAGGCTGAATAACACGTGGGAAAGGATCAGAGAAAAAAGCCCAACGACAGTGAAGGACTCAAACCGAAAACATCGAAAGCGGAACTCTGAACCCTAAAGAAAAGAGTAAAGAGCTCAAAAAAATACTTGAGAACTAGTTTCAAAAGTACTTCATCAAGTCCTCTACGTGAATACGCATCCAACGCAACAAGTGGAACTTGATTCGAAGTCCGGACAAGAAAAGAACGGGCGAAAACATGGAGCTCTGCACAGCACCCGAACTTGCTCAATCCAACTCCGATTGCACTGAGAATTTGTAGGGAGGTTTGCAAAGTAGATTTGAATCTACTCCATAAAGATCGTGATCATCCTTCTTTCACAAATCTCAGAATCAACAAGAACCCAAAAAATAGAGTAGAAAAGAACCAAGAACCGAAACGCGATCGATCTCTTTGCTCACCCCAAACCACAACGAATCCTTCGGTGGAAATCCTCACAAGGATCACAACAACAACTCCAACAAACGGATTGACAAACAATTGAGCACGGACAAAGATCGGGTGGAAAGATCGGGAAGGGAAACTGCAAAACGCGAAGAACGCAAACACAAAAAAATTCAAAAGGGAATCCCGGAGGTCCCAAGGAGGTTTAGGCTTCCCTTCCGATCAACACCAAGTTCTTACACGAAGACAAATTCTTGGACCTCAAGCAAGAATTCTAGAGAGAGGAAAACCTAGGAATATGGATGGGGGAATAGAAAATGCAAGAGGTGAGGATGAGGAAAACCCTCCATCCCCTAATAAGGAGGTCTAAATGAACATTTTCATTTAGCCCCCCCCCTCGATACATGAGAGAATCACCTAGCCTAAGACATTGTGACTCAACTCCACCGAAACCTAGGTCCTTGCTTTAATTGGACGGCGCCACTTCCTGCTTGGACTTGTCATTGGCTCGATGCAACCTCTAATATTCCACCACGTGCCATCCCTGCTTCCTCCGAAGCTCCTCCCGGGTTTTGAGGACCAAACCCGTAAACCGGTCCACCGGTGGTTTTGCAGCTCAACCACCAAACCTCGAGTTTTGAGGCCCAAACTCGTAAACCGTCCTCCAATGATTTTGAGGCCCAAACCATCAAACCGCTCGCGAGTAGCGTACTCCATACGCATCCCCCGCCTCGACACGTGTCACCGTGTCCTCGACCACCCGAATGCCAAGTCCTTGAGTCTTCCCGCTCGACTCACTCGCTCGTCGTCTTGACTTGGTCAACATGGTCTACTCCATGTCTTCTCGCACTTGTCGATGCCAAGTGTCAGCCACCGCGGCTAGTCCTCCGGCCCTCATGTTTATTAGTCCAAGCCTCGCGTCCGTCCTTCACTGCTCTCAGACCATCGGCACGACACACCTCTACTTGACCTTCACCTCACCATTGACTACCGCCTACAGACTCGACACCTGCACAACACAAGCTAAGAGATATGCGCACTTCTGCTTTCGCAGTATGCTTAGTGAACTTGCTCAAACTGAAATACTTACATGTTGGTCAATTATTCATCATCTAAAACTAAA